>CAXIIO010000147.1:22500-30638 GCA_964028335.1 Altica lythri | reverse complement strand
ACTGGGTCTATTATAGACGAGGCAATGAAGCACTAAAAAGGTCAAATATAGGAAATCTTTTAGGATAGGACGGATCGGAATGCGGTTTTTTGCTTTTGCTTTCAAAAATTATTTATACCATTCCTACCTACTTTCTACTTAGTACAAACCGGAAGTTGCATTGCTGCAGCCAAAAATGCTTTTAAAAAATGCATTTTTTGAGAGATTTTTTGGCAAATTTAATAACTTTGTAAATAAGAGTCAGAATTGGCCCAAGTTAGGTAACCAAGGGGTTTTGAGGTCGCTGATCACGATTATAATGTGTAAATTGACCCTCCGAACACCTGGAGCTCAGGAACGTCGACGAACGTCATCTCCGGGGGACTATCCCGAACTTCATGCGAGGAAGGAGAGAAAATCGAGACCACAGGGTTTTTTGGGTCCCTGAATTCAAATATGGCTCCAGCGAACACCCCTCGGATACCTGGTGCGCCCTAACCTGGATGCGGACGTCGTCTTCAAGAATTTTCCTGGAAATAGCGACAAAAACGAACTGAAAATCATAATGGGGGCATTTTGTGTGCGCTGAATCCGAATTTTATGTGGAAAACGACTTCCCGAACACCTGGTGCGCCCTAACCTGGCTCTGAAAGTCATCGCCGAGGTTTTCCCAGACACAACTGGAAAATAGGAACCGACAATCGTTACTGGAGGTTTCTTGGGGCGCTGCAGTGAAATATGGCACCGGCGAACACCCCACGGGCACCTGGTGTGCCCTAATCTGGCTCTGGACGTCATCACCGAAGTTTTTCCAGACACAACTGAAAAATAGGAACCGACAATCGTTACTGGGGGTTTCTTGGAGCGCTGAAGTCAAATATGGCACTGGCGATTACCCCACAGACAATTGGTGCGCCCCAACCTGGCGCTGAACCGTACTCGAGGTTTTTCACGAGACAATACGAACCAAAAATCGTCTCATAATTTCATGCATTCGTTCATGTGTAACTCTCCCTTAAAAAAGTTTTAAATGTAAACTCGAAAGTAAACACTCCTCGTAACTCAACTGCGGACGGTAAACCGTCAGCGGTGACAAGTGACAGTTGTGTAGAATAGTGTTGCCACTACGCAATACTCTTCTTGGTTATGCCGCACTGATGACGGCTAATGAGCCAGAAACATGCATGTCTGCGGTAATCATTCCTACTTGTAACCTATGATCCTTGTTGCGTACATTGCCCGTTATCCTCCTTTTTTTTATATTCATGCGCGTTCTCTTGGCACTTAGTTTGTTTCATGTCCTGGGCTAGAACGACTCTATATATATATATATATATATATATATATATACGTAATAATAAAAAATATGATACATATATAAAGAAAGTTATAGAAACGTCACCCTATTTAATTTTATTGCAAAACGTTTCCCTTTATAAGTTTTTGTTTTTTAATTTTTTATCATAAAAGCAAAACGATTTGTATAAAAGGGATTTTTAAAAATGGAGCTACTTACTGCTTTTCCTATTTTCTGACTAAAGCGATCCATCAAAACAATGCATCGAGAAAAATGTAAGAAAAAGATAGACCACCCGCAACTTCCCTCAACGACAAATACATACAGTGGTGTAGGAACTATATGCTTAAGTTACAGATACTTTTGTAATGTTTTATTACTATCTCTTTGTAAATTTTTTAAGTTTAATATATTGGATGTAATTTGGCATTTGGTTTTTTTTGTAATCTAAATGATTTAAAGCAGTATAATGCAGGGATAACTTTATTCAAAGTTTTTTTTAAGTGCTTTTCGTAAAAAGTTTTATCCGTTGTTGCCCTACTTTATGATTAAAAGTAAAATATTTTTCCCTACACGAAGAACTTTTTAGTACGAAATAAAACAAATTTAAACTCGCTTATACATTGCATGACATTAATTTGAAAACAATCTATTTAATCATTCTGCGACACGCCTATGACTTCACATTTTTAACGGTTTTCACATGAACGCGCTTATGTTTTCCTACAGCTTAATGGATTTTCGTGGTTTGGGCGGACTGGTTTAGATCCGATCTAAGTCTTTTTCAGTTTCTGAGCTAATTTTACGAGTCAACACTTAGATGCTGTGTTTATGTTTTTTATTGATTGAAAGTGTTTTATTTTAAATCGATCTGTTGGTTTGTGTGAGTTGCCGAGACAGTACCGAAAGATAATTTTTTTAGTAGTAGTTGCTATTATTTACACATTTAGAGAACAGCAGTAAAGAGAATAAAATTAATATTTGCTTAAAAAATAATTCAAATTTGTATAATTACAGTGATGTATAATTACAAATGTAAATAGTGCTTCTTGGTATGTTTTTAAATAAGATAAATAACGAAACGTTATTTATTGGAATAAAAAAAAATATACGAAGGAGTAAAGGTATTTATACAATTGGAAAACTCAACATAGAAACATAAAGAGACAAAAGTAAATAAATTATTTTGCTTACATAACAAATCGCCACCACAGACAAGATAATCTATACGCTATTTATATTTTCACTTTTCTGCATAATAACACCAGTGTTATGTTAAAGGGTTTGTGATTAAATCAGTAAAAGAGACATTAAAGACTTAAGTAAACTTCTATGATTTTTTTATGTAGGTATAATAAAGTTCGAATAACTAAGAAATAAATAATATTGCCAAATTTTCAAACATATCTGTGAGGGAAAATTTACATTTTTTTTTCTGGTACACTTACAAAGATTGATTTATTTCTTTTTATTGTATATTTTTGTCTATTTCTTGACATTTTAGTAACTCAATAGAGATTGGTGCAATTCTCATAGTAGTCGTTAAAAGAAAACTTTCACAAATTTAATTACCGTAAGTAGTGAGGTTTAAAAAAAACATATTAGTCCAGGATGTGACGGTTTTCTGCTAGCAATTCTTTTTATATTCATGGATTTTGACAGTAGGTGGATAATAGTTTAAAAATCAAAATCTACCCTATGCCAATATGTGCTTTTTCTCTGGGGATGGTTACCACCCGAACTTCTTGGTGGAAAATATTTATAAAAAATAACATGGTTACCGCTAGAATAGTGAATTTTAAATAAATAGAGAAAATTGTTCGTAAGAGTTTTTTTAAGAAGTCAAAACTTTTGGAGTTCTTGGCAACTGAAAGTTCACAAATTAAACGGCAAACAAGCAGGTTTTTAGGAATAACTCAGAAAATTTTTAAGCTAAGATGTCCGTAAAACAACCATCTCGTAAGTTATTTTAAAGGCTACAAGATGATAAACACGATTTTTTTTCAAGCCCTTCATTTTAAAAAGGGTTGCGCTAAAAGGGCTTGATGATGGTGATAAGCGCACGCGAATACAAGCTTTAACCAGCATATATCGTTTAATTTTTAGTCTATGAAAATAAAAAAAATAAAAAAAATCTTTATTAAAGAACAAGCAATTTTTTCTGTATCTTTTCTAGTTTTTGAGTTATTTTCTAAGTAGGGGATTTTTGGAGAAATTTAGACAATAACTTGTTAACTTTAAACTCAGATTTATTTTAAACAAAACCTTCTAAACCAGTTAAACTTTTAAAATGTTATTTTTGTATTTAAACGAAGTAAATTGTAAAAAGGCAACAAATAGCTTTAACCAGGGTGGTTTTGGAGAGGCTGAGTTTGTTACTTTTTGCGTCGCAAAAAATATAAGCGAACTATATTTTGGTTAAACTTACCTTAACTTTTTTGTCTTTAAATTCACTATTCTAGCGATTACCATTTTTGTTTTTAAATATTTTTGAACCCCCGAGTTGGGTTGGTAACCATCCCCAGTGGAAAAGCACTTATTGGCATAGGGAAGATTTTGAAGAAGAGGGTATATTGAGCTTATCTAGAAATTTCTATTCACATCAATGCATATAAAAAAAATTGCAAGGTTTCCTACTAATTTTATTTACATATTACGTTTTTTAATTGCCGATTAAGATATTTTAACTTAATACAATAAATATTTTTTATTGTGTATTTTCAATTTAAACTATTATCAAAATTTTGGATAATATAAGTTGAAAAACTAATAAAATCCTCTAAAAAAAACCAATATGGCATAAATATCGGCTTCTTCTACCATTTAAAGGCTTTCTTGCAACAACTTTCTTACAACAAAAATTTTTAAACTGTATGTTTAATGACTATTGCCTGTTGTAATAAGGATAATATTATGATAAATTTGGCAAGGGCTGTGCGTTAAATTAAAAATGTCAAACAAATGACATCAAATAAAAATTTATACAAATTTTATATTTTTTAGCATCCGACAACCAGATCGGTTGCTGTTTTTAAAATTTATTCATTACTTCCAAAACATTTACAGAATATTGCGATTATTAATTTAATTTTAAACATATACAGTATTGATTTATTCAAAATCCATAAATATATAATTAGATAGTAATATTTGCTAAAACTAAAAATGTTAGTAAAAATGAATTTTGGGTTAACAGCAATACTTAACGTAAATAAAACTTTTTGAAGTGTCTTTCCAAGCTTTCGAAATATATTTGTTTTATTTTCAAGGAGCTACAACATTTCATAAGTAACAAAATGTAATTAGAATTTTATTATAAATTTATAATTACATCTCTGTGAGGTTATGACGTTATTATGTTTACAGAAATTAACATTCGAACGAGTAAATATTAAAATAGAAAATTATTAATGATATTAAAAATTATTCTATTTGACATTAATTGATATTATTAATTAAACAATCTTGTAACTATGACATCAGAAGTAATATGATAGAAACCTAACTATTAGATTTTGGTATTTACTCACAAGCATAAATAAAAAATCATATATTGGCCATTTAAGTGATTTATATTCTTATTTACTTCATCTAGATTCAAATGTGTAAAAAAAGTTTTCGAGATATCTTATATATATATTATATATATTGAGATGATATGAGTTACTATGCTATATTAAATAAGAATGTAGAATGAAAATCGTATGGCAAATAGAGAAAGGAAAATTTTCTTATTTTTGGTCAGAGCGCAAATGCAGTAACAGTAGGATTAATTATCATCATCTTCTTCATAATTTCTAAAAAAGGAAAAAGAAAATAGAATAAGAAAGAAAAAAAATACAAATTCATTTCAAAGATTTTTTTTAAAGATTTAAAATGGTTTAATCTACATTATATAAAGTTTCAATAATTATGAAATTGATAAATGGGAAAAGTAAATATTTAAAAGCTTATAAAGTTGCCAATACATTAGTAATTAAACATTAATTTTTAAATGAATTAAGGGTATAATTAAATAAGAAAATTAAATGATGAAAATATCACAAATAATTAAAATAAATATTAAAATTTTTACTTACTTTTAAAATATATAAATTTATCAACCATATTCTAATTTGTTAATAGTTCAAATTCCAAATGAAATAGTCTGAAAAAAGAAAAATATTAGTTTATAGTGCTAGTAAATTTTATAAAAATAAAAAGAATAATCATTGTTTTAAATTATAATAATGAATCAAGAATTAGATTTTGTTTGTAATTTTATTTAAATAAGGAATTAGTAGGCGATTAGGTGGTAAGGATGTATAGATTTAAGTTTGTTGAATTTTTCAGTTGTTTTTTTGTTGATTTGATGAAATCTCTCTTGTTTTCCGGTTCTTGAAATGTAAGATGTATTAAAAATTGCTCCGTTGAAATTTTGAGTTTTTTTTAAAAATATCGATAAAAGAAAGTTTTAAATCAGTTTAAAGTATTAATATTATCACAAGGTAACCAGAGAAAGCAATTGGTAAGAGAAAATTACAATATTTTATGAAGAAATAGATCTTTAAATTGTGGGCGGAGCAGTATATGGGTATAACTGCATTTTAATTAAGTTAATGAAGATTAAACTAATATTTAATAAGAAAGAAAGTCATAATAACACTTACCAGTGGATGTAGTAGCAGTTTATCTTTTGATTGAAGAAGAATTTATTGTTCGATTTCTACAAAGTGTCCTGAAATCTTTGCTGTACCGGGGAAGAAAGTAGATTGTCCTGAGAAGTGAATTCCGAATCCTGTTTCTCCAGAAGAGGAGCGAAGTTTCATTCAAATGGTAACCACTTTTCACTCGTTACAATAAAGAGTTTTCCTGTGTTTGATTTTTATAATTTTGATGAACATTTGTATTTCACTGTTTTATGTGTTTAACTAAATTATTATTCCCTATTTAATAAGTTTAATTTGAATTGTTTATTAACAAAAGTCAGAATATTTCATTTCATATATTTAATGCATATTGTGTTTTAACAACGGTTTCTTGAGGTTTGTCACATTTTGAATTAGTAAGGTTAGAAATTTATATACAATCGATGCCTAGAAAACATCATTGGTCTAGGATAGTGAGGTTTTACAGTCATTTTGTTAAAAAAATTTATATTAACTGATTTTGAATCTATTTTTTTTTGAATAGTTTGAACTCTGACCCTGATATAAGAGAATAGCCGGTAGCATATTTAAATAATTATATTGGAAAATAATTAAATTAAGTTAATTCTTACCTATTTAATATTTATATTTAAATTCAAAATTAATTCATGGTAAGGAATATTTTATAACATAGTAATTTATATAATCAAAAGAAAGTATTATTCATACACTCATATATGTTATAATATATATATATATATATATATATATATATATATATATATATATATATGTATAAAAGTATATACTAAATACGTTTACAGCATATATCGGTTCGTTTTGTTGAAATAACTTCCAGCAATTAAAACATAAACGCAGTGAATCTCGAATTTTAATAGTCATCGGATAATCAAAAGATAAATGCTGAATATAATAACCGGAAATTTTCCTGATAATTTTCGTACGTAACTTGAAGTTTCATTTACCGTTAGACATGATGCCATCATTTATTCAAAATTATTGCTCCAACATGCCATGGGATTCGGTAATTGAGCAGTCACGCCGTGTCAGAAGTCGCTATCCATTTTGTTGCTTACCAGTCGAGGATGATCACGTCATTCACCATGTTCAGGAGCAGATGCCTGAAGCTTTCGCAGTGACGAAGTATCGTCAAAGAGGGATGTTCGATAGAATGTGGCTTTTAGAAAATAGGACATAGTTTTAAACTAATCTAATTTAGTTGCGCTATATTTAGAATATTGAATATAGTCAGGTACAAATATTAGCGATATTTTGGTTTTAATATGATCATTAGTTAGCTTTAATTTATATTACAAATATTTTATATCTAGATATATAAATAATATTTTATTATTCACACAGCAGTAATATTTAATATATTATGTAGATTGTATAAGATGTTTTACCATCGGGGTACTTGTGTGTCCCTCCGTCCCTCCTTACGTATGCTCTATAACTCTTGAATGGAGGGTTCAGGATCATTAAATTTAGTATTTAGAGTCCTTATGTCATGATGAAGCACCCTTTTAAATTTGGCTTAGATCGGATAGACCCTAACGGTAAAGTACGTTCAGATTTAGTGTACCTTCATTATAAAAGTCATTTTGATAAGTGCAGTAAAAATAAATATCCTATTGTAAACATCTATTGTTAAGTAAATGTCCCAAAGAGATTATCTACCCAAACGTTCAGGGTCGGCTTAACTATTTTAATTTGTATTAAATAGTCGTTATTTGTTGAAATTAAGTTTGGTATAGTTGTGTGCAACTAATAAAATTAAATATTGAACAAGGAAAACTGACTTTTTTTGTATATAAAAATTATAATATAGCTATACAAAAATATTAATGTGTGGGGTCAGTGTTACTATCACTATTATTTGCTAAATTAATTACAATACTTTGAAAATTATCTATATGAAGATACGAATTTTCAACTTTGTCTATGTGTGCAATTGCATTTTGCTAGCTGCTAACACTAATATTTCGTACCTCGCATTATGCGTCTTAACCCTACTTTATATAGCCAACACTTTTGATAGCCAAGTGCAATACCTTACTTGGTTATGCCGCACTAATGACGGCTAACGAGCCAGAAACATGCATGTCTGTGGTTACCATTCCTACTCGTGACCCTATTATCCTTTTTGGAAATTGAAGCGATTTAAATGGATTTGGTAAATCAGTTGGGGACATCGGTAACCTCAGTGTATG
>CAXIIO010000147.1:0-17500 GCA_964028335.1 Altica lythri | reverse complement strand
TTGTTACGCAAAGGTATGGGCTTAATAGGAATCACACACCAAAACAAAAAAATCTAGTAATTTGATAACCGGTGTCAATATAATAAGTAATTACCTAAACCAATATGTTAATGTTATAAGTAATTTAAAAGACAGCTCAAAATAATAAACACTAATCGAAGGATTTATATTACTCTTTCAAATAAGAAAATAAAGTCTATATAAGTCGTGTTTAACTACATTTTACATAAAATAGGTAGATACATGGTGTTTAGAAATATACTTTTTAGCTTTTTTTAGTATCTTTATAATGCAATAATAATTTTTTTTGCAGTTTAACCAAATTTTGGTTAATGATACATTTTTACTACAGAATTACCAATTTTGTGCATATGATCAACGTAAAAAATAACATGCAACTAATTTTTTACTTAAGTATAAATTTTATTGCCTGTTTAATTTTTTGTTCTTTATTAAGATAATACATTTTTTTCTTCATTGACGAATGGTTTTTTAACTACCAAAATTTAATGTGTTTTAATTTATTGCTTAAGAAATTGTTCCTGAACGCCTAGTTAAAATGCCTATCTCGGATCTATTAAGTTGTTAAATATACACCTATCCATTTCTTTATCTCGTTTTTGTTAAACCTTAATTTAGTTATTTGTTTATTTTAATTCGGTAACAAATTATATAATCTTGGTGCAAAATAGATTAAGCACCGCTGACGGATAAATTTTTGGCTCGTTGTTAAGTAGGTTAATTAATTTATGTTTGGGATAATCTACAGATATTTACAATAACGTTTTGACAGTATAATTGTCTTATGTCGGATAATTTATTTTCCTCAAATAGTGTTTCGGTGGGATACATTCTTGGTTTTCTGTACAAAAGTTTAATTATCCGTTTTTATAATGTCTTCAAACTTTTTAAGTAACATTTAGCAACACCACCCCATCCAAGAATTTCGTATGTGAGGTGCGACTTAACTGGTTATGTTGTGAAAAATCTTGTAAATATCCAAACTTATGTAATATTACCCTAATTTTATTTATGATATTTTTAATTTGTAAATTCTATTTGGTGTGTCGATCTATAATAATTCCTAAATATCGAATTGAGGATGATTCTGGGATTTTTATGTAGTCATCTATACTAAGTTCGCCAAAATTTGGTAAATTATTTAATTAAGAAGTAAATGGTAGAAACTTTTTCTATATTAAATGTGAGTTTGTTGAATTGAAACCTTTTTATAAATATTTTTAAGTCTTCTTCTTCAATTTCTGCCTGTAAGGTTTTCAATTTCGAAAATGTATACGTGATTGCAGTATCGTCGCAAAGCTAATGATGTGACCTTTTGTGTTTAATGAAAATATGGTATTTATATAAAGGATTAAAAGTAGAGGTCCAAGAACAGTCCCCTGTGGAACCCCATAGGTAACTACGTTCTTGTTTCACTAAGTGCTCTATTTACATTAACATACTGCTTTCTATCTTCTTAGTAACTCTTTTAGATGTTATAGAACTCACCTCGAAGGCCATATATTTTTTTTTAATAAAAGTTTATGAGAAACCGTATCGAAAGTTTTGAAGAGGTTTACTACTGCCTTGTGCTTGATATAGGTATGTAGTTAATGCATGTATTGCATCTTTAGCTGATGGTTCTTCTCTGAAGCCGTATTGATTTTTATGCAATACACCTAATATATTTAAAAAGTTATTAATCTTTTTTATAAGAATTTATCAAAAATTTTTGAAAACACGGAAAGCAAAGATACCTATAGGTCTATAGTTTTCAGTTTCTGTTTTATTTCCACTTTTATCTAAAAGTTTACTTGCACCAATTTTTAAGCAATCTGAAAAATATTCTAAAGCAAAACTTTTATTTATTAAATAATCCCTTTTTAATTTCTCTAATAGTTCTGCTTTTATGTTATCCCAGGCAGGTGCTTTTTTAGTTTTAATTTATCGATTACCTGATTTATTCTTTATAATAAAACCTAAGTGAAGACCAGTAAATTTTATGAAATAGTAGTACTTTTTTTATTGAAAAAGCATGGAAAATCCTTTACAATGACAGTTTGTAAAGTTATTTTTGTTATTTAATAATTGCGAAAATATATTCAAACGTTGTTCTTTAAAAAACTATTAACTTTTCTAAAAATGCAAAAAATACTTTAATTGATGTCTTAACATTCAGTATCGATATTTCAATATTTTATCAACAGTCCCATTTTTTAACAGTTTTATCAAAATACGCAACTGCTTTATATTTATGTTGCTGCTTTGCTTTTGTTCATGTAACTCTAGAGTGTTACAGACGTTAAAGTTAAAATGGGTAAAAAATTCTGAAGTAAACTTTTTATCCAAAATATAACATAAAAATAGAAAATGACCCAGTCACTGGGTGTTCTCCATCATAAAAAATTGTATTAAGGTTCTATTTACCCTCTACTTCAAAGTTAAACCTGTCCAGGGTTGCTTTTTATAAGGGGAGGATAACACCTCTTTTTGGAAGGAAAAACTATTTCATTAGAAGTAGGTAAGGAAATAACAAGGGTAGTTTTCTTTTCCAAAAAATAGTAAACAATTAATGGCACAGGCTGAACTTTAAATTAAAGGATAAGTAGAATATAAACGTAGTATTAAATTTATATGCAAATTGGTGATATTTAAACATTTTGCCATTAGAAATTTTCCAGATTATTTTTACCCGACTGAGGGTGGCTTTTGACGGACTGAACTGTTTAATTATTATATTCCTATATGTCAATCGACTTGTTGTTAATTATTTTTCTGATTATTTTAATTATTGATTCTACAACTTTAAAAATATTTTTGAATAGGGGTAGTTGTCATGCCTAAAAAATTAATATCAACCTTTGAAACAGGTCAACTTTGAAGTAGAGGGTAGGTAGAACCTATAACCAAATTTTGGTTGTATATTATATGTTGATACTAGACGAACTGTTATAATACACAGCAAAAATGATATTGTTTAAAGCTGTTCGTTTTTATAATAAATGTTTATACCGGCGCACACTAGTTGGCTGCCGTGGTCAGAAAACCCTTTTAATCGTATACTAGTTGGCTCCGATGACCGTATACTAATTGGCTCCGGTGGTTAAGAGAATTAGGTACCTATCTACTTTGTTCTAAGAATACCAAAACTCAAAATAAACAATTGTTCTAATAATATAATATAAATTTATTTTCATATACTTATTTCATATAATTATTAAATTTAAAATGTTTGGATGGAAGTTATATGACATTAGTTGTTGTCAGCCGTAGTGTCTAGTCGTGTTTTTTGTCTGTTAAATTTTGTTTTTGTTTTTTGTTTGTGCACGGTCAGCGACTAACTCATATGTTTGTTTTGTTTTGCCTTGTAGTGTGTAGTACTACGTGTTTATTGTAGGTCATTCGTTTACACATGCAGTGACCCAGTTAAATTTTGTTGCAAATACACGAGAATGAGTAATACTTTAGAAATTAAAATGTTGGAAGAATTGATTTTAAAAGGTAACAATGAAATAAAACAGAAAATCGATGCGATCGAAGTGAGAATTTCCTTAAAAGTCGCAGAACTTACACGCAAATTGCAGAGTGTTGAAGACGAGAATCAGAGATTGCAAGAAAGGATCGAACATATTGAGCGAGTAAATAGAAAAAATAATGTCGTGGTTTTTGGTTTTCCAAGATCGGATGAGTCAGTGGACACAAAAAAAATACTTGACTCAATAAATAAAGAATTAAAAATTGAAATTTGTGAAACTGATTTAAATGATATCTACAGCTTGGGGAAAAATAAGTCTGCTCCAGTTAAAATAGAATTTATCTCTCAGTTGAAAAAGCAACTTCTTTTTAAAAATATAAAAAATCTTAAAGGTTCTACCATTCGCATTGCTCACGATCAAACCAGAGCCCAAAGAGAAGAAAATAACTTGCTTAGAAAACACTTATTTTTAGCAAGAAATAACGGATCTAACTGTTATATCAAGAGAGGAAATTTATTTGTTAACAATAAACGATATACACCAAAAGACTTGGCAAATCTGGATAATAAGGAAGAAGAAATTATTAACGACACATACAGTGACCCTGGAACTTCATTGTTAAGTAATAAAAAATTAATTGATGCAGAAATTGAACAAAACGAGCAGATAGTTGAGAGTGTAACCCTCTTAGACCCTTCCTCCCAAGAACCAAAAACTTCGAAGCTGATTCAACAAGAAAATGAGCAACCGGTAGCAATAAAGTCAAAGTTGGAACAACAAAGTACTCCGACCCATACGAAGGAAATCCAAAAACATAAGCATCCCATTCTGGCTCTTAGGACTAGAAAAGGTTCCAAGACTAACTATAAATAAAAGTTGGTGAAATTTTAGTAGTAAAATACATATATAGAATGGATCGGTATTTCAGGACTATTATCAAATATTAAAAAATTTAAATTGCGAAAATTGTTTGGTATTTACATAGTTTTTAATTTATTACATTTTAAGATATTTTATTTTTTCTTAAGATCTTAACCTTATAGGTAATTAAAAACAAAATATTTTAATAATTCATATTTTGTATTGTGTCAGTATTAATAAAAAAAAAGTAGATAATATTCAGATATAAATAAAATCAAATGAACGGCAATAATATATAGAATATGTACATTCAATATTTTTTTTCTCGTGAATGTAACAAACACGGTCGGGTCCATGCACAACCTTACGGTTTTTTATGGGCTTCTTCTGTTTATTTGCTTCAAATCTTTATTCTTTATTTATGATTATTATTACTTATGATTATTATTTATATTTATGTAATTATGATTATTTATATTTATGTAAATTACTAAGTGAATAAACATTATTATTATTATTATTATTATTATTATTAATTTTACAAATTCAAATTTGCTTATTTCATTATTTTTTAAGGATAATATTTTTTCCTCCACAAATAGTTTAAAAAAACGACCCTGCGGTATACCTTTTCCGTTGACTGACACATTTTAATGTATGTATCAATTTGAATATTTTTCAAATTTCCAAAAATCGGTATATATTTGGATGGTAACTATAAAACAGTGAATTAAATTTAGCGTAGAAGTTTTCGCAAGCGTTTATGGTACGCTCCGGTGACGGACTCTTTTAGACTCACATATTATTATGAGGTGGAAAATCAGCGTCCCCCGAGATGTACTTCTTCACCAAGTAATCAGCAAAATCGTGAAATGCAGGACGATTTGGTAACACCTACAGGCAAACAAACAATTATTCCTTTAAATGAATAACTTTTTATTTGTAATAAAAAATGGATTTTAAAAACATAACTCAAATATATTTATTATTTATCTATGTTTAAAATTATTTTTTAAGAAAAGCACAACAAACTTACCACGGTACTTTACCTTAATTCTCAGAATCGGCAACGGGAGCCAACTAACCTAAGACCCTTTTAAAAATAGGGATTAAAATCTGACCACCGGAGCCAACTAGCATGTACCAGTTTCTACTACTTATTTAGATTAAACATATTAGAGACGTTCGGCATACTGTCATAAATCAACCATTTTATAGCTTCATTAAATAAATTATAGCATATATCGAACTTTTAATTAATTCAAAATCATTGTTAGTAAAATTAAGATTTTAAGTGCCTTTCAGACAAAGAGGTATATTTTTGCAAATTAAGTTGTGAACAAGTGCCTTTATTAAATTAGATCAAATAAATGATAAAAAATCTGTAATGACTTAATATTTAATCTGTTCCCAGAAAATTTATTTTCTTAAAATGTTCTGGTTTGCAATTCATCGCATTCTCATGTATTCTTTAAGATTTAACCTACATCGAAACACTTCTAGAACCCGTCAGTTTTGATGAGAATCACACGTGTATCTTTTTTTAAAAAATAACTTACAATTTACCTGCTTTCCTCCGTGAGTCTGACAAATTACAATCAAAGTTTTCGCCAGTAGAGGGAAGTGAGTATCACATCGTCGGCAGAAAACTTCCATCACAACTTCATTTCACCTTAATTAACTCCTTTTTAGAGGTTACGAAGCAATTTCTTCAGCCAATTACACGACGAAAAGGTTATTTTTGAAAGAGTTGTTGCCATATAATGATGATAGGGTAACATAATTAAGAATTTTGAAGGAAATTATTTTTTTATTGAAAGTTAATTTGGTTTTCTGAGAAATTAGATTTTCTTTCAGATGAAACAGTAATTGTCTGAGTAGGTACGCAAAGATTTGTTGACGCATGAATTGGTGTAAATGAAATGTGTATCTAGTTTTTTAGGATATGTTTTAATTTTATGAAAAATTATTTGCATGTATGGGTGTTTTCTAGTAAATTTCTATTTAATGATTATTTGCAAGTCAAAGCTTTTAATTGTTTTTCCAAAGTGCCTACTAGGTTGTTCTTTCTTTATTAACTTAGTTCTCTTTCTCTTGTTTACAACTGCATCAAGATGCAATATTTCTCATAAAGATGTAGCCGATATAATCTTACATGTATCAGTAGAACAAATGCTTCAAATTTTTCGACCACTGTTTAATTCTGTAATCTAATAATCTTTAAACTTATGTATCGAAAGTTCATTTAAAACCCTTTTAGAGAAATAAGAACGATATAATGTTATAGATTTGCATATTAGGTGTATTAACGAGCGTCATCAAACACAAAGTGATTCGATCGCGCCATCAGATGACGCTACCTTGGCGATGTCCGTACTACGTATTATTGTTTGTAAGGAAGGCTGAAGCTTGAAAAGAAGTGTTTAAAGCCATTTTGTGTAATTAAAAATTGTTTGATTAGTCGCGAAACGAAAAATAATGATCGGATGATGTATGCTCGTTGTCAGAATTATTGCTTAACAGCGCTGATTCGGCAACCGCATAAAACAAAACACTTTTTATATACAGAGTGAGTTCTCCTTACCTCCACCCTCCATACTGTTAATATAAAAATGTTATCTGGTAAACAAAATAAAAATAATTTTCTTCTTTTCGGTGTGTGCATGACATTTAAGTTGCTGTCTTTTTACAATTTAAAAACAAAAAAATTCTATTATCACTACTGTGTAAAAACTATTAACATTTTTCAATGTGGTTTTTCGTGTTTGTTTGTCATTTTATAATTGTATAATTTGTAAAATATTTTAAATTTTTCTTATGTTTAATAATAACATATTTTTCTCTTAAATTATTACTTAAGATTATGTTTAGATTTATGTATGACCATATTTTAAGACGGAATATTTTTTAAATAGAGGCAAAAATAAACAATTCGTGGAAACTGGATCAGAACAATCTCGGTATTAATGACTTGTATCGAAACGCTTGCTAATTTCCTAACATATTCCAAACATACTGCAAGACTTCGACGCTAATTTCGTAGTCCTTTAATCTTCACCTTCCTTTACGAAAACAACGTCTGAAATGCTTGAGTTCAAACTCAACTACAATTCTATTAGTGGCTTATGTATACTTGCATTGTTAATCTACAAGGGCTTTTCCCACCTCCCTTTGTGATTTTGATAGTCGAGGTTTGAAATGGATTCTGTCTACGTTAGATCAGTCAACATAATGCACTACTTACTAAATAGATGCACATTATTTGTGAAACTTATCCTTACAAAGAGAAAAAACTATAATACTGAAACACTTATGGGGGCTTTTTACACAATTTATTTACAAAATTGTTAAGATACACTGAACTCTGCTGGATAACGTCTAACTACTTGACAATACAATGAACTCTTGTGAATACTTGAACTTGAACTGACGTTAACTGCCCATGCATCCCCTTATATACAATTTTATTTAATCTAGTTAGTGTGTTTAGATCTTTCTAGAACTTTCTAGAAACATTATTTAATCTAGTCAGTCTGTTTAGAAGTTTCTAGAATTTTCTAGAAACATTATTTAAAATGGTCAGTTGATTTTTAGAAACTTCTAAAAATCAACTGTCAATAACACTCTTTCAAATTAAGGTCCCTTCCTTTACGGTTATCCCGTTACACTGCCCCCTCCTTAGATTCATTCCTCCTGGAATGTTATTTCCTAAATCGAAATCCCTGGTAAGGCGCCAAACGATCATGATGGACCACGACGGGTTTCCCTCTGGGAATTTTCACGATCCGATAAATGACATCGTTAATCTTCTTCTTGATGGTGTAAGGACCTTCCCAGTTCTTTTGTAATTTGGGACAAATACCTCGACGCCGTCGGGGGTTATAGAGCCAGACTAAATCTCCAACTTGGTAACTCTTTTCCATTGTCCGTGTGTCATAGTACCTCTTCATCCAATCACTAGATAATTGTAGTTTTCCACGCACCAGGTTGTGTATATTCTCCATTCGATTCTGAAGGTCGGTGACATATTGTTCACGTGCCATTTCTTCACCAGGTTTACAACCAAACACCAAGTCACATGGTAGCCTCATTTCTCTACCGAACAAGACTTTCGCAGGCGTTTGGCCAGTTGATTCGTTGATGGCCGATCGAATTGCCATTAGAAATAGTGGAATATGTCGATCCCAAACCCTCTGACAATCTGACACAACTTTTGACAGATAGTTGGTTATAGTCCGGTTCATTCGTTCCACCATTCCATCAGATTGAGGGTGCATCGCTGTGGTTCTCGTTTTGTGGATGCCTAATCTTTGGCAAACTTCTTGAAACAGCTTGCTCTCAAAATTTCTTCCTTGGTCTGAATGTAATTCTATTGGTAGGTACCCCAAATCGGCTTACGAATTCTTCAACCAATATATCTGCTAAAGTGGTGGCTTCCTGATTGAGAACTACATATGCTTCAACCCATTTAGTGCAGTAGTCCATTGCAACAAAGATGTACTTGTTTTCTACATCGGTCTGTGGAAGTGGCCCCAATACATCTACTGCGATTCTTTTAAAAGAACTTCCAACCAGGTATTGCTGCATTTCCGCCTTCGGTTTTCGGTGCGGACCGTTACTGGCAGCACATGTAGTGCATTTACGACACCAATCTTTAACATCATTAGTGCAACTTACCCAGTAAAATCTATCTCGGATCTTTTGCAGCGTTTTCGTGATACCCAGATGTCCTCCAGAACTATCATTATGCATCTGTTTTAAAATTTCCGGTACAGCATTTCTTGGGACCACTATTTGTTTCCTTGTTTCTGTGCCCTCGGAATTTTCTACAAGTCTTTTAACGAGCCCACCGACCAAAACTAAAGAGTTTCATTGGGACTAGTATGCTTTTAAAGCAGGAGAGGATGAGGATATCTTTCTCCACAACAGACGACGGTCCATTCTCTTCCACTCCCGAATCTTTCTCAGAACGGGATCGTTTTCTTGTTGCTCCTCCAGCATAGAGCTCTCGTCTTCTGGCACAACCTTAACTAAGGCAAGTTTTTCCTCGTTCTGCTTCATACGGGTACTGTAGAGTGTTCAAAAAACTCTGAGTATAAAATTTAATTTTTTTATTTTTTTTTATAATTCTTTCTTACTTATTACCGCCTGTACTCTCAACCTATTAGACGGTTGCACATCTTTAACGGTTTTCTGTCGCTAAGCAAAATATCGATCGGTGTATTAGCCAATAAGGTTCCGATTTTAACATCACATGAGGGGACGCGAAACAGAGCATCTCTGAGTACCACCATTTTCCTAATCAGTCTAGCTTGGGTTTTTGTGCGATCAAGACGATATGTAACACCCCTAGATTTAAGTACCGGCAAAGATTTTTAAAGAATTACTTACTCTTTAGTGTTTCTAACTAAGTTAAAGTCAGTGAATGAGTGATGGAACCGTCCTGATGAAAAAGCTGTCGATTATTACCGAAGAATAACTAAATTCTACCGTATTGTATAAATTGGGTGTGGCCCCATTTAATTATACTATCTAGAAATCAAACTGTAAGTTTTTTTATATCATTACTATTGATTAACTACCAGAAAAAGAAGGGATGCCATTTATTTCTTTGGAATAAAAACTTAATTGTAATCCGCATAAATAATATCCAAGTGTGGGTAATTAACGTAAGAAGTGATCATAAACTCCATAGTGCTACCTCTTTTATAACAAAAAAAAACCGGTACCTTTTCTACAGACCCCAAAAGTGTGGAAATTCGGACAAGTTTACCGAATACATGTTTTATTTATCAGTGAAAGAGTTGCGCAGAGTCTGATTTAATATTTTTGTAACGCATTTATGGTAAATTTTTGATTTTTTAATGTTTCTTATAATTTAATTGTTTTAATTTAAAATATTATATGGTACCCCATTCTTTTACTCGAGAAAAAAATCTTTTAAGCTAAAAGTGATTTATTATTTTTTTTACATAACATTTTGATACTTTTAAATTTCTTTCACTTGACATTTTGCTTAAATGGGTACACAAAAATAACAATATAAAATTACTTAGCTGTTATTGGATGTGTAATATTATTTCTATATGTGATTAAACACTAGTGTGTTTCACTGTATTTTACCTTATTTAATTTGTTGATATTTTATATGTCTATTGTTTCGTTCATACGCCTGACTTATTACTACTCTCAGTAATAAATATTGTTGATTGTTTATTTATATGTTTTATTTCTGACCTGGTGTAAGTTATTCTGATCTAGTTTCATCAACAATAAGAATGAGACGTATTTAAATCATAAATCTTAACTTTTGAATTCATTTTTATCTCATTAATATAAATGGAGCTGTTGTGATAAGTAAGAAAAAAAGTAAGTATAACTTTCTCTTTCTAGCTTTGCCAATAAAAGTGTTTAATTTAAAGTTTTAACAAGAACATCTACCGGGTTACTCAATTTTACCGTATCTTATCTTATATTTCCTATATCTTTCTAATTTTAACTTGATCTACAACAACTTATTAATTATGCTATCCTATTAACATGGTCAAATCTTTTTTCCATTTGGGTTTCTTATATGTCCCCATCCTTATGATTAAAAAATAAGTGGCGCCCATTTACCTTTCCCTTTTTCATCATTTCTCTCATTTTTTTTTAGTCCTTTTTAAATTCTTTTATCTTTTCTTTTTTCTAGTAAATATATCCCCGTATATCTTTTTAATACAATATCATCAAGCTCGTTCGAATCCACGCTCGCTCTCCTCCTACCCCCTGAGTGCCGTTCGCATTTGTTAACCTCCATAAAACGAGCCTTTTAACATCTTGAAAAAAAAGATGTTACACATAAATTTGACGCCCACAACGTGGGGCCTGATGATAAAATCTTTATTTTTCCGACAATAAAATTACACACTTTTAATATCAAAAATTTTCGTTACTATTTCTTATCACAATGGCCAATTTTGAAGTAAATTTTCTAAGAGCAGACGAAATTAATTACGAGTTAAAATCAGAGGAACAGCCACCAACAGAAAAATAGAGGATAAAAGAAAATTCCTCAAAAGATTGTTAGCCAAAGAAACAAACGGTACGTTCACTTTAGAAAACATTAACTTAAAAGATGAAAAAGTAGCAATTAAAATTTCTATCGACAGCGTTTTTAATTTAATCAAAGAGTTTGAAGGTTCCGCTTCAGATTCATGTTTTCGTAGAGTAAAATCTAGGATCGCTCATTTGTTAGGCAGAATACAATGTTTACCTTTACCTAAAAATCCTTCCGAGGATGATGTTAATTTTCGCGATGAATCTAAAACTACTTGTCTTCTTCTAGAACAAGAAATGATTGATAAAACCATTCCCTTAAATAATTCACCTTCTAGTTCAGTTCCGAATATAGATGGCACTGTACCAGTTATTAACGTCTCTACTCCCGAAATTAGATACTTAGATCGTTTCCCTTTATCGAAATGGAATATTCAATTTAATAGTGATCCTAAAAGCGTTTTCGAATTTCTAGAAAAAATTAAAGAACTAGCTGAATCCCGCAACATCCTTCCCTGAGACCCTTTTTCAATCAGCAGTTGAACTTTTCACTGGGGATGCTTTAATATGGTTCCGCAGCATCAAAACCTCTCTCAACTCTTGGGATGAACTTACTAACGTTCTCAAATCAACCTTCCCACCCCCAGAAAATGATGAACAACTCTGGGAGGAAATTAAAGGTTACAAACAGAAAAAGAATGAGTCTATTATTATTTTTGTTGCTCAACTCACCTCTCTTTTCAAACGTCTCTCTCGTGAACCAGCTGAAGTCAGCAAATTAAAATACATCACCCGAAATTTACTTCCTCACGTCACGCTTTCCAATGTAAATACCGTCTCTGACTTAATTCAGTTAGTCAAAAAATTGGAGGATGGTAAATCACTTTCTATTCAAAAACCTTCTTTCCAATCCAAAGTATCTGTTATTGATTCTACAAATCGGTGTCCCAAACAACGATTTAATAAACCTAGAACATCCAATTTGCCTTCTACCTCTAACAACATGACGAATACTTCTAATCCGACCAATATTTCTAGCAGTAGGGATGTTACCTGTTGGAATTGTCATAAAAAAGGACACATTTATTCCAGCTGTCAAAACCAACAAAAATCCTATTTTTGTTATCGTTGTGGTTCTCAAAATGTCACCGTGTCTACTTGCACTAGATGTTCAAAAAACTAACTAGGGGAGAATGTCGTATCGGTGCACTCTCTCTTTACCGCCCTAGTAAAACCGATATCAAAAAACAAGATCAATGGGAGAAATTGCTAAAAGTTGTTAAAAATTTCTATCAAAAGTCTTTGCAAATAACTGCCCCAGTTTTCTGAATAAGTCTACCGATACAAGACCCTACCTATCCATACAAATCTTTTCGACAGATTTCGTCGTCCTGTTGGACACCGGTTGTTCAATTACCGTAGTTGGGAATAAAGCCCTCGATTTTCTTAAAGTCAATAATGTACAAATTAATTACTCTGAACATCGAAATGCTTCCCTAGCAGATGGCACTAACCAAGTTGTCTCTGGTACTGTAGATCTACCGATTATAGCTAACAATATTTTACATGTCATTAAGGCACTGGTCGTCCCTTCACTACCCTGCACTTTCATTCTTGGAAATAACTTTGTAAAAACCTTCTCCCTTATTATTGATTTCTCCAAAAATACCTGGTCTTCCAACAGCACTTCTAAACCCCAGTTTCTCTCTGAGATGGAACCAGAACTAAACATCACATCCCTTAATATTTTCGAAGTTCTAACTCCTGTCCAACAGACACTAGCTAAAGATGCCATAGATTCCTTTTCTGCTATCAGTAATACCAACCGGCTAGGTCGTACCGATAAAATACAAATGCATATCGATACCGGGGATGCAAAACCTTTCAAAAAACGACCATTCCCAATGTCTCCCTAGTAAATGTGCTGCACCGGTTCTAACGCAAAATCGACCAATTTCCCATGTAAATCTCCATAAGAGAATCTAAGGTTCATTTCGGTAAATTTTTGCTCTTTTTGATACAGCGCATATAATTTGAATAAAATTTCGTTGTGACGTGATGGGAATGGTCGGATGGGACATTTTTTCAATGGGGGGTATTTAGGGAGGCCCATTGGTGCATCTATACTTGTAAAAATTGGAAGAATAGTTAGACATTCGATATTTGATTTATAATAGATAGATGGCGTTTTAATTTTCATGAAGAGTACTGCACAATATGCAATTGACATTTGTTTCATATTACATAGATGGCGTTGGGGATGGGGGAGTACTCCGATTGGTACTTTTAACATTTGATTCATATTGCATAGATGGTGTTTTATTGTTTATATGGAGTACTGCTTTGGTATAAATTCGCCATTAGATTCATAATACATAGGTGGCGGTTTAGAATTTTATTTAAACGGAAAATGAAAGTGAATGTATTTTATGTTTTTGAAAAAATGTATATTTGTGTTAATTATGCAAGGTCTTTCTTTTAATGATTTCCATATATGATATTTTACATTCTAATAATGAAGGTAATAATTACATATAGAATTTTTTTATTTAACTGTATATATACTCGATTCGGATACCTACTAGGTAAAGTATTCAATTTCTGTAAACAACTGTGAATAGTTTCTTTTCATTCAACTTTTAAAACAAAAGTAAGTTATTAACATTTTATTTTTATTTTATTGATAAGATATTTATTTATAAATAATTTTAGATGGATCTTAAACAAATAAATGCAATTTCTATTATAGAAAACATTAAAAAACCTATAATAAAATTAAATGATATGGTTTTGGGACAACCACACAAAATTATAAATGTTAAGGTTGTGAAAAGCAAATTTGGAGAAACGATTTTAGTGGAATTGGAGGAAAACGTAACGTTCCTTCCTCAAAGAGTAACGGAAAAATATAAACCGTTCATTAATTATTTTGGAGGTGAAAAATATGGATTAGTATTTAGAGGTTCAATTGATGTAGGGAAACCGCATCCAGCTGCTTCGTTTGAAATTGTTGAAATTTAAATTTTAGTTTTAAATTATTTATTTTTTTTATTATTGTTATTATAGATAAGGTTGGGGAATTAATAAATAATCATATAAAAACAAAAATTACGCTAAGTCCAGACAATGAAAATGAACTTATAAGATGCATTAAAATGGATTATCAAAAATATTTTCACATCGGTTAATGTCGGTTTCTTTCGAAAAACTTTACTAAGCTTGTTACATTGAATCGTACATTTTGTATCAGGGAACTATGAAATTGAAACGTGTTTTAAACATCGATTAAATCCGTATTTTTTCGATAAAATTCGTTGTGGTCAGTAGGTACAACAGTGAATAATTTATTTTGTTTCAGACTAATATGAAATTAGAAGATATTTGCATTAGGAAAATTTGCGAAAATATATCTGAAGTTAATACTTTTATTCGAGACTCAACGTTACCTCAATTTTTAACATTTAAAATTGTTAAAGCTTATAGAAAATACAAATGGAGATTCATTTTAAAAAGCATAAAAAACACTGTTTTATGGAGCTTCGATATTCCTTTTGATATGTTATATAGAAGAGATGTTCCAAATGCTATAGCAAGATTAACAGTAATTGATCATTCTGATTGGAAAACAGAATATGATAAGTCTGAATATTGTATTTGGACTAATCGATATCATATTAAAAACCTTAATTTATGGTATTGTCGTTCCTGTTACAAACATTTTTTCGCTATTTTAAAAAATTATAATATAAATATCAATTTAATAATTTTAAGAGATCATTTTCATTTAGTTTGCAAAATTGACTCCTTACATTGTATCTATAGAAATAAGAATATGTGGTGTCAAAATAATTTTAATCATTTATTGTTTGGACTTAAAGAAAAATATATATGTAATTTTGAACTTCATGAATCATACTCTTTTTATAATTCTGAACCACGGTTCCATCGTTTTATTGATTCAGGTGATAGCGATAGTGATGATTAGAAATACCAATTATTGTATGTAAAGGGTAATATTGTAATAAAATACTTTATTTTGTAAATGTTTTATTTTTTATACCTTACATTCTTCAATAGCTAATTTACATAAATTACACTTTGATTGTGATACAGGTGATCCATCTACATGAGTTTGCCATTCAGGACGATTATGATGTATGTAACAAGGTAGTTGTATTTGTAAATAAAAATTATTTCTATATTCGACGGGTAATTTGTGCCAAGCAAATAAAAGGTCTGAAGGTGAAACTTTTTCAATTATATACTGTAAAGGAAACAATTTAAGTTCTTCTTCACTAAACTCACACAATCTTCTCTTAAAACTCCAATGATCTTTTAGTGGACAATCACAATTATATGTGTTATGTTTATTCATTTTATTTCAAAAACTAAACAAAATTTAATAACCTCTTATATATTTATATAATTCCCACTCTATAATATAAAATTCTACAAAACATTATTTTTATTTATCCAAGAATTATGCGATTTATCCATTCCTAACCATTTAACATACACTTTATTTCCTTTTTTTCTTAAAACTTTCTCAACTAAATATGCATTTGGATTTTTAACTTTTTGTAATTCTTCGGTATAGAAACAACCTTGAATTTCTTCGTTTCTCGAATCTTCTAACAAATATGTTGTAGGATTGGTGTAGCGAACTTTCCGAATTTTAAAAATTTCGTTTGTCCACAAAGGTGTGTAACCTTTTGCAAAAGCATGTCGATACTTGCTAATTCCAACGTAATCACCTACTTTAAATTTATTTTTTCGAGGATCCACAGTTTTTAAATGATTAAATACTTGTATAAGTTTAGCATTGTTTTCATTTATTTTACTTGGCATATATCCAGTTGTCGAATGTTTGGTATTGTTGTATTTTTCAATAATGTCTGGAAGAATATTTTTCCACTTGTATGAACCCTGTAAACTAAATTGTTTCCATATTAATGACTTTATTGTTCGAATTGCTCTCTCTGCAATAGAAGCTTTTAAATTTGAAAAAGTACTATAGTGGTTTATACTAAATGATTCCATAAGCTTTTTAAAGTTTGAATTATAAAATTCCGTTCCATTGTCGGTTTGTAAATTTTTTGGTGGTTTCTTCATTTTAGATAAAATTATTTTCATTGCATTAGTCACATCTTTACCATTTTTCGTTTTAAGTGGTTCAGCCCAAATGTATTTACTAAATGCATTAATAACAACCAAAATATAACGATAACCATTATTTAATTTTGCATAACGGTCCATAATAGCCAAATCAGCTTGGATTAAATCATTTAAATCTTTTACTATAACACGTCTTCTTTTGTATATTTTTCGTGCAGGTTTGTGAAGCTCGTTGACAATTTGAATTTTTACATCAGACATTTTTTTCGAGAGGACACTGTAAAGTGATTCTTACAAACACATTATCGCTTGAGTTTAATTTAAATGAAATCTTATCTCCTATATTTATATCTAAACCTTTTAACTCATGGTACTTGTACTGAGTGCCATTTACTTTAACCAAATTAGAAAATGCATAATGTTGAACAGATTCGATTTTTCCTTTAACTGAAAATACATATGTTGTGCCACCATGATCAAGCACATAATAATCTTTATTTAGGGTTATTTTCTTTTCTCCTTTTAAAAAAATTAAACATTTGCTGTGAAAAGATGATGGATCGCATACAAAGTATAGTGGAGCTGCTTGTTGATTATTTGGTGTAAAGTCACTACAAGCTTTGGAATCAGTTACAAATGTGAGCCAAATTTATTAATATGCATATTTATTGTATAACACCTCCTTCTTTAAGTTCCTCTATAATTGATACTATTTCATTGGTGTGACCGTTATTTCCAGCAGCCTGGGATGCTATCAGTAGTTGTAACCTTTCTACAAGTTCATTAAAGTCATCAAAGTATTTATACTCTATCGGTTTCCTATTATATTCCAATAATGTTAAACCCTCACCAGTTTTCTGTTGTCGTTGTTTAAGATTTTTTGTTTTATTTCTTGTAAGTATGTTTGTTAAACTTGGTGCAGAACTTATCCTAGGTCTATATGGTCTACTTTCGAATCTTGGTTTAATAACGAAATTATATTTGTCTTTAATTTTACTCTCTATTTTTCT
>CAXIIO010000146.1:0-21294 GCA_964028335.1 Altica lythri | reverse complement strand
CAGTAGGACTTGACCCTAGGACTCAGGTGACTCACTTCTTCCCATCTTGGTCTCTGTCCTTTTGCTTTCCAGTCAAGCAACATCTTTAGTTCGGTGTCAGCTTCTTGGTCTCGCTTCAGGGATTCTGGCAGCCAATCCAGATCCATTACGGTTGTTCTTAAACAGAATTCCTTCTCTTCTGCTTTGCTGCAGTGTTTGCAGTCGGAAGGACAAGGTCTCCTAGATAATGCGTCAGCGTTGCCATGTGACTTTCCGGCCCGGTGTTCCACAGAAAAATGATATTCCTGCAGCCTTTCTATCCATCTCGCAACCTGACCTTCTGGGTTCTTAAATTGTAGAAGCCACTTCAGAGCAGCATGATCTGTTCTTAGAAGGAATTCGCGACCATACAAGTATTTATAGAAATGTTCCATGGACTTGACTGCGGCGAGAAGTTCTCTCCTCGTAACACAATAGTTACGCTCAGGCTTCGACAGGACCTTGCTGAAATATCCTATAACTTTCTCTTGGCCATTCTGAATTTGGGATAATATGCCTCCTATGGCCGTGTTGCTTGCGTCCGTGTCCAATATAAACCTTCCACTAGTCTGAGGATAACTTAATATAGGAGCTGTTGTTAGTGCTTGCTTTAGTCGATTGAAAGCATCCTCGCATTCGGTATCCCATTTGAAGTCCCTTCCATCTTCCGTCAGTCTTGTTAGAGGCTTCGCGATGTCAGCAAATCCAAAGACGAACTTCCTGTAGTACGTGCACAAGCCAAGAAAACTCCTTACTTGGTGCTTGTCCCGTGGTACTGGCCATTCTCGTACAACCTTGACTTTATCTGGGTCAGCACTGATGCCATCTGCAGATACTACATGTCCTAGATATTTCACTTCTTTCCTGAAGAGGTGGCATTTCTTTGGACTGAGTTTTAAATTTGCAGTGCGTAGCCTCTCAAGGACGTCTCTTAGATTCTCCAGGTGTTCGTCGAATGTCCGGCCAAATACTATGACATCGTCCAAATAAACTAGGCACGTCTTCCATGACAATCCTCGAAGAATGGTTTCCATTAATCGCTCGAAAGTTGCAGGTGCGTTACAAAGACCAAATGGCATTACTGTGAACTGCCACAATCCTGTCCCAAAAGTAAAAGCTGTTTTCTCTTTGTCTTTGGGATCCAATTCCACCTGCCAATATCCACTCTTCAAATCCAGCGTGGAGAACCATTTCGAGCCAGAAAGCGTGTCCAAAGTGTCGTCAATCCTTGGAATGGGGTAGCAATCCTTCTTGGTGACTTCGTTCAGACGACGATAGTCGACACAAAATCTGGTGCTGCCATCTTTCTTCTTCACCAAAACCACAGGTGATGACCAAGGACTATCAGATTGCTCTATTATTCCTTGCTCGTGCATGTCCTTGATTATATTTTCTGCTTCTTCTCTCTTTGCTATGGGAAGCCTTCGCGGTTGTTGGCGAATGGGATCTGAACTTCCGGTATTGATAGAATGCTTCACAACATTCGTCCTACCCATCTGAGTGTTGTCCATAGCAAAAACGTCACTGTATTCATGAATTAGTTTCTTCACCTTGCTAATATGTTCTGGTGCAAGTTCTGTGCAGGAAGAAGCCAATGTCTCAAATAATTTCTTCGAACTCTTCTCGCTTCTTGGTAGCGGGTTCTTCACATCCTGAACGCTTCCTGTCACACAAAGCACGGAACAGCTTTCTCCCAGGATCGTACCTTTCTTTAAGATCACAGGGTACATGTTGGTGTTCAACATTCTCACAGGAACTTCGTTTCCGCCTCTCACCAAGGTTTTTCCGACTAACAGTCCTTTCCCGAGGTTACTCTCACTGGCTGGTTCGATGAGTCTTATACAGCTATCTCGAAGGTCTCTATCTAAATACCCCTTCACTATGGTTTCCGCCTGTCCACGTAGGTGAACATCTTCGCTGAGTAAGACTCGAGTCGTGATATCTTCACATCCCAGGAATGGAATTTCCAGACTTCCGATCCTCAGAACATCGTTTCTCATATCCATCTGGAAGCCATAACCCTTAATGACATCCATTCCCAAGATGACTTCCTCCATGATATCTGCCACCAGCACCTCATGTTCGAGAGACCTGTCCCCAATGTTGATGACGATCCTCTTCTTTCCATGTGTTGGCACGTCTTCTCCAGTTGCAGTCCGTAAACGAACCATCGCTGGTAAGGTTTTTCCATTTCCTTCAACTACACTCGGCTTAACTATAGTTCGGGTTGCCCCAGTGTCGACTAACATTTTTACGGACCTCCCATTAATTTTACCGTCGACATAAACACTTGAAGAGATGGCCTGAATTACAACCTCAGGGGCATTGTCGTGGCGGGTCGGTTTATGCCCCTTCTTGCCAACCCGCTTTAGTTTTCCTGTTCTTGGCGTTGTGGTTTAACCGGCTTCTTGCAGTTACGCCGAATGTGTCCTCTTTCGCCGCAGTTCCAGCATCTTGGTCCACCATTACGTTTCTCCTGGAGAACTCGGCGAACTACTTCTTCAATTCTATCGTCGCAGACTGGCAAATCATCAAGCTGTCTAACTTTGCTCTTTCCTCTGTGCGAAGCTTGTTTAGCAGCTTCAAATTCTAGTGCATGGGCCAGGGCGTCATCTAGGGTTTTGGGCCGTGCCAACCGCAACGTCTGCTGAGTCTCCGTGTCTCTCAACCCATCGACGAAGGTCTGGACAGCAAGTTGTTCTAGGAAGCTGTCCGGTGCTGAAGGATAGGCCAGCCTTACCAACCTTGCTATGTCTGCTTCGAATTCCTGCAAGGTTTCTGCGCTCTTCTGATGACGACTCTTGATTTGTGCGTGATACACTTGTTGGAGATGTGCATCACCATATCTCATTTGCAGTCTACTTGTCAGAGTCTTATAATCACCTTGTTGACTTGCAGGAATGGTCTGAAGGATATTCAGTGCGTCTCCTCTTAATGCAACAATTAAGGCAGTTGCTTTCTCTTCATCGTCCCAGCAGTTGGCGTTGGCTGCTGCTTCAAATTGTTTATGATATGTGCTCCAGGGTATTTTGCCATCAAAAGTTGGAGGTTTGATCTTTGTTCGCCCTGGCTCACCCCGTTCTCCCAGCTTAACAGAACAATATTTGTTGAAGTTCTTGCTCAAACGCTCTTCCATGGTTTTCACCTGTTCTTCCAATTTTACCTGCATTTCTTCCTCCATATTAACCAATCTGCCTTCAATGTTTCCAACCCTGTCTTTTACGCTTCCAATCTCATTTTCCAGCTTGGAGTAATTATTCTTCAACTCATTTTCAATCAATGTCAATTTATCTCCCAAATTATCTTCCATTTTTTTAGTGTTTTCTTCCATTATCTTTCTAGTATTTTCTTCCATTTTATTCTCCATTTTTTCAAGGGCTTGCTTGAAAAATTCCATTGTCGCCTGATCCATTTTCTTCGTCTGTGACCTCGTTACTGGCATACAAAATATTCACTAATGAAGTCCACAATTTAAATTAACACAGCAGTTCAATTTATCCCACTTCTGACACCAATTGTTACGTTCTAGGGGTTCAAAATAAAATCACTGCTGAACGAAAATGTCTAATTTATTTACACACTACAAACTAAACGAATTATAACGAAATAACTAAACTAACTATAACACTCTAATTTATATACAACAATTAACTTCGATTTATATTCACTATTTATTTTCACTTCGTAGATCGCTCGAATATTTAGACTATCGTTGTTAACTTTTCAACTTCTCTGTGGTCCGCGGCATCTCAGCTTATATACCAGTCCACAGCTTCCAGAACATCCTTCGAAAACAGTTTCTCGACGCGCGTAGAAGAAAAGGATTATTCTCGACCGCTAGACTTCCGGGAATCAGTTGTTTACCTAGCGCTATCAGGGCGACAGAGGCGTACTCAGGGAGTCTCGCTCGTTACAATACATAAGGATTACGATTTTAGTTCAATCTTTAGTCAGTGATTATGCTTTACAGCTCGCTGACGGATAACATATACCTTATACTGACGAGGTGCAAATACACCGAAACCGGTCTATAAGTTATGTTGTCCCTTCTAACTGCAAACTAGAATGGTTGGGTTAAGTTATCTTGTAGATATTCCAACCCCATTTGACTTTGAAGTATAATCCAATATCCGTTGGGGCATATAGCCCAGGAGGTAGTTGTTTCTTCTTAGTTGAACGGTCATTGTCTTTGAAAATGTTTTTTCAAAAACTTGTAAAGCGTTCAGAATAAAATTATATCATTCTTTGCCATCTATTGACAAACACGCTTTATTAAATATGACAATGATACAGTTTTCTGTAATTATTCGTTTATAGATCAAGACGAAAGTCTTGTGTCAAGTCGAATTTTAGTTTGCAGTTGGAGGTAAGGATGTCACTACTATCGTGTCCTTTAAACTTTCTTTATTGAAAGATATATAAGGATTACGATTTTAGTTCAATCTTTAGTCAGTGATTATGCTTTACAGCTCGCTGACGGATAACATATACCTTATACTGACGAGGTGCAAATACACCGAAACCGGTCTATAAGTTATGTTGTCCCTTCTAACTGCAAACTAGAATGGTTGGGTTAAGTTATCTTGTAGATATTCCAACCCCGTTTGACTTTGAAGTATAATCCAATATCCGTTGGGGCATATAGCCCGGAGGTAGTTGTTTCTTCTTAGTTGAACGGTCATTGTCTTTGAAAATGTTTTTTCAAAAACTTGTAAAGCGTTCAGAATAAAATTATATCATTCTTTGCCATCTATAAAAGTACCTATATTTTTTGTTATAGACCAATAAAATAATAATTGACTATAAACAGGGATCTGTTCTGTGTAAAGGAATGTGTTATTTTGAGTATCAGTCAAAATTAATGTGAATTCAAATAGACCATTCTTGGATATTAATACTACTTGCAGCGAAAACTGACATATCTACTTTAGTATTCAATTTAATATTAAATATATTGACTTATTTCCTGCAAGTTTTAAATTTGGTTTGCAAATTTAATTACCTACTTAAGATATTTGTACTGAATACACATATTTTTATTAAAGACGTGACAACATCGTACTTACAATTAACAAGACCACAGAACAGTAAACTCAGACGTGTATTATACAGGGCGAAATTCATGTTACTAACAAAGCCTACTGAGATTGGAATAAAAAGTGAACGGATTATAGGATGATTTTTAATTTTTTCGTCCGCCATATTGGATCCGTCATCTTGAATTTTCAAAAACTAACCTCAAATTCGTATAGGGCATTCCAATGACCTGTCAAAAATTATTCAATATGGCGGCTGTAGGCAAACAATAGTATTGTTTTGTATTGTTGCATTAGTGTTTTTTGAGTGTTTTGTTTAATTAAGTTGGTGTAGAAGTTTTTATTGTTGTGAGAATATAGATTTAGTTACTTTTTATAATAGTTTTTGTATATTTTTTGGACTTGTTAACGTATAAGTTGAAAAAATGCCTGTTACATGCCTTGTGGTTGGTTGTGGAAGTCGATCAAACAGGGATGATGTAAAATTCTTCTGTGTGCCAGCGGTTTTGAGCCACAAATTTCTTATGGATAAGAACGAATTGTCTGAAAGGCGAAGGGCTCTGTAGGTAGCAGCAATCAAGAGGGACGATCTCACACACGCAAAACTAAAGAATCAGAGAGTTTGCAGTAAACATTTTATTACTGGTAAGTTATTTTAAAAATAGGTGACCAAATTTTGTTATGACTTTAGTCATAGCCCTCAACCGCAGATTGAAAGTATTTTACATGTCTTGATTAATTTTAGGCAAACCTGCTGCTTTAGAGGACGAAAATCATCCTGATTGGGTTCCATCACAGGAAATGGGACACACATCTAAAAAAGTGCATAGACAACAGGATGATGTTGAAAGAGTGGAAAGATTGGAAAAAAGAAGGAAATTAAGGGTGAGTAAATGCAAGAAACACATTTATCTTATGCTTTTTAAGGGTGAAACAATTTTAAAAGCAGATCAGACTCCTCATTTCTGCAAAGTAAAAGGTCTTTCTTTTAAAAAATTAAAATATTATTTCGACTTTTTGCAAAAAAATATTCCCAGCTGCAGTGCAGTGATGCTACATTGTCTCCTTATTTGCCATAAATACTAAACCACCAGCTCATATGCCAGTTCAGAACTTACAGTATTGAATGATTTTGACTGTTCGAACCACTGTCACTCAATTTGTATTTATATGAGGTATTGTAATTTGATTAATTTTTTTGTAGGCTGGACAAGTAAATCAAGAAGTTGAAGAAGGCATGGAGGGCCATGATATCATATTAGAGACTGGAGTGGCATCTCAGACTGATATCACGATAGAAGAGTTAACTTTTAAATTTGAACAGTTGAGCTTCGCTTCAAAGAGAATAGAAAGCCTTGAAAAGAAAATTGAAAACTCAGCATTTGGACTTATGGAAGAGACTAAAAACGATATGAAGCGGAGATATTATACAGGATTTACATATACTTTTGTTGATAACATATTGTATGACATTTTAAAAGAAAATATGACTACCACTAGTGTTACTGCTCTGAGTATATTTAATCAATTAATATTAACTCTGGTTAAGTTTAGGTTAAATTTACACTTTCGTGACATAGCTTATAGATTTAAAATTTCTCGCTCGACGGCATCAAGATATTTTGAGGATGTTATTGATGTTCTATATAAAACTTTAAAAGCTTTTATAATATGGCCAGACCGTTCAGTGGCTAGGAAAAATATGCCAACATGTTTTCAAGAAGCTTTCCATGATAAAACTTCTGTTATTGTGGATTGTTTTGAAGTTTTTATTGAAAAACCTGCTTCTTTAAAAACACAGGTGCAATGCTGGTCAAATTATCGACATCAACTTACAATAAAATTTTTGATAGGAATCACACCCCAAGGCACAGTGAGCTATATTAGTAAGGCATGGGGTGGGCGAGCTTCAGACAAACAAATTGTTGAAAACAGCAACTTTTTAGACAATATTTTGCCTGGTGATATTATTTTAGCAGATAGGGGCTTTTTAATTAAAGAAACAGTAAGTGTTCTACAGGCTAAATTGGTCATACCTGCCTTTACAAAGGGTAAAAACCAGTTGCATCCTCTAGATATTGAGTCTACAAGACATATTGCTCATGTTAGAATACATGTGGAAAGAATTATATAGGAATGATAAAAAATAAATTTAATACCTTTAAAGATACCATTCCTATATCAATGATAAAAAAGGGGAATGACCCTAGTGATTTAAATATTCTAGACAAAATTGTCACAGTTTGTAGTGCTTTAATTAATCTTTCCCCTCCTATTGTCCCCCTCTAATTTGCGTATAGTAGGTATTTCATTTTTTATGTCTGTTGTGTGTTTTAAATTGTAATTTTGTGTTTTTAAAAAAAGTAAAGAATAAATATATTGCTAAGAAAAAATGTATTTTTATTTCCTCTACAATTTATAATCTCTTTTTACTTAAATGTTTTTACAATGCAATATTATTTAATATCTAACATATGCAATTTATATTAATATTTCGATTTTTGTTTAAAAAAACTAAATACTTTTGGAGTAACTTTTTGTAAATAATTAAATAATTTTCAACACCTTATAAGTTTTTTTAGAATCAAAAGTAAATCTCAGTTTATTGCAAAAAGTTATTAAGTTATATATTTTTTAAGTAAACGCTAATTTTTATTGATTTTCCACTGTAAAATTAAAGCCCTTTTGCAGTCACACTGTTTTGACATCTTAATTTTTTGTGTTATTTTATGTAATGTTTAAATTTCTTCGAATGTACTTAGTGACTTGCAACAAACCAAACTGGCAGTTTGCAGTGCTCTAAAAATAAAACAATCTTTGACAGTTTTTAATTTTTTATTTTAATTATAAAATATGATATAAATTAAAAGAGAAGTAAATAAATAATGACTTTTTAAGGTGGGGCTCAGCTCAAAGCTGCTTTGGCCCAACCTGAAATTATACATATGACAATATTATCTAATAGTAACTTTAATACCTAATTACATATTAAAACTAAACTTAAATCGAGTTTACATTGCAACATATATGAATAAAGAGAAGAAAATATGACACCTGAATGGAAAAAGCTGAAAAGGTAATAAATATTGCATGGGAGAGAAAAAAAAAACTTTAAATAGTAATGGATAGACATTCCTTAACTTTCCTTTTCAAACGAATTTATGTTTTAGATTTTAAGTTAGGAGGTAAAGTATTGTGGATATAAGGTGCACAAAAAGAAAAGGACCTTAGCAGCATTTCTGGCAATACCAAGCATTACTAGGTGTGTCTACTAAACCTACACATTCAAAATGAAACCAACCTACATCACAATAGTCCCCATCACATTGAATCATAGGTCTTCCATCATCTACGCTATGACAAATGCACCAATGGTTAACTTCAGCTAGCCCCTCTTTTCTTGTGAAATATTTACCTAAGAGTTCAGGCATTATGACCTCTGAATGAAATTTTAATGCAATTTTACATTCTTTTTCAAAAAATTCAAAGTCAGGCAAAATTCTTTGTTTAAAAAAAATATTTGGTGACCATACTACAAAATCGCAATATTTTAGGTTTGTTACAAAAATTTGCATTTGCACCTGGTAATAGTAGCCGTGGTTTTTGTTTAGAGTAATTTTATTGTTCTCCCTATGCAAACAAGAACTTTTCATACTTAGATATTTATTTATGTCTGTACAATTATTTGTGTATAACAAATAAGGACACTTTACCTCGAGACATCCTCCCAAACAGCACTCACAATACACTAATCTATCTGGAGATGCGCCAAGGCAAGGCCAATTTTTGCTTATAACAAAACCAACATCATTGACTTGGAAACAATTGTGATTTTCTACCATATATTTTTCATAAACTTCTACAGCTGTATGTTCATGAGTTATTCCCCACAGAGTAGATTTATTGCTAAATAACATTTTAATTGGATAGCATATTGCCTTTATCAATGATATAGAGGGTTTGTTTTTGTTGGTTTTACAAACACTTCTAAATTTTGATGCTGTGATCCTACCAGCCCTTTGAATATACCAATTTTGGTTTTTTGATTGGCTTTTGGTATATTTTTCTATATTTATTATTTGTGTTTCATCTAGTGACAAATTTATTAATTTTGACATTTTTACCAATTCAAGATAACTTTTATTAGTGTGGCTCTCATCGAATATGTTTAAAACAGAGGGAAGAAGTTTGTTTGCCTCTGTTTCAATATCACTAGAAAATGGTTCGACAATTCTCATCACTGAAGCATTAAGGTTCAATTTTTCCATTTTTTTAAGGGTATTTTGTACAATATTGCTACAAACTTGAATATCCCTATTCTTGTTTTGTTTTGTAAAAGGATTACCCCAATCCATTTCATGAACTGTTAACAATGGTATGTGTAAAGAGGTTGATGGCACTGTCCAACTACTGAGTACATCTGTGCAAGATGTTTCAGCCTTTCTTCTATTTGCATACTCGACTGCAAATAAAATTGCACCCACATGGCTACAAACTTCACTATGCCCAGCCATACACGTACAATGAGCTGTAGAAACACTTCCATCTTTGGCAACAATGCACCAAACTTCCAACAGTTTAGCATTTTGTTTTTGAGAATGTTTCACCTAAAAAAACATTATTGTTAAAACTTAAAAGAACTCTTGAACACAAACATTTGACTAATCAATAATTCTACCAGTTCTAAAGAACGTACCTTTCCCAGTAAAATGTAGAAACCATTAACTATTTTTGTCCCACAATTTACCACAAACCCAGACTCAAAATACTTAAATGACTGCAAGCTTTTGTAGGCTTTCATTTGTTCTTTTGTATAATAACTGCGTGTTAGGACTAAATAAGACACAATATCCATGTTTGTCAAAGGCGGAACTCCTCGAATAGAATTGTCTAGATCTAGTAAATTTAATGTAAAAGGATCCACATCACTTACTAACTTCAGCTTCATTTGATATCTGTAAATAAATATTTTACATCACAACAACTAGGAAACACAAACACTCCCGTTTTGTAAACAAAAGATAATTAGATTTTGCAACTTACCTTTTACCAATATCAGGATTTTCAAGTAATAGTCTCTTTAAATAATCACTCTGCATCTCAAAAATAATAAAAACACTCCCAAAAATTCTGGAACAATTCAACAACAAGTGACAACAACCACGTATTAAATGCTTTGTTTGCCTACAGACGCCATTTTAGGTCACGTGATTTGGAATGCCTAATTCAGCGACCTTAAAAACTCGCTTGCATTAGTTATGAACAAAATTCATTTCGAAAAAAGTTTGATACGATATATACCATAAAATATTACTTGAAAATACATTTTTAGCCTTACCTATCTGATGCCACCATTTTAAATCATGCGTGTTTTAAATAGCGTTTACCATAAATCTTAAGAGAACAAGGTTAGAGGATTCGATATTTTTACATAACGGCTGTATGCTCCTCTCATTTTGACTCAAAAACTCGATTTTTAATTTTATAATTAAAAAAAAAATGTGAGCCGTCACGGACGCCTGGCAGATGTGAAACATCAACATTATTTTGTATATGCAGTATTCAATAAAAAATAGAGTGTGCGTGTAACCTTTACGCGCGATTAAAGTAACCATTGAAAAATTTAAAAACTTTGAAAATTTTGAAAATTTTCAAAATTATCATGATTTTCAAATTTTTGAAAAATTTTGAAAATTTAAAAACTCTAAAAATCTTCACAATTTTGAAAATTTTAAAATATTTTGAAAAATTTGAAAATTTTTAAAATTTTGAAATACCTTTTCCGTGGAAATATACATATATATATATATATATATATATATATATATATATATATATATATATATATATATATATATATATATATATATATAACGTGAAGTCAATAGTGGAGTTGCAGTCAATGTTATGGCCAATGTAAATGAAGAAAACTCTTTTATTTTTGTCAAGCTTTCGAATTTATTTAATTCTTTTTCAGGACATCTATAGTGAAAAAATTTTTTATATAATAAAAATTTTTTTATAATGTTTTATATGTGATAACTTACTAATACGTGAGGTTATGAAAAAAGCTGCGAATTCTGTTTGATAAAATTAAAGTAAATCATATTATTAAAATACATAAAAACATATACGTTTAAAACTTATTATTTGATTGACTTTTAATATGTCTTCAATTTCTTTTTTATATATGTATGTTTTTTTATGTATCTATGGTATTTATTTTAACACAATAGGAAAGCAAAACATTGTAATGATTAATTTATTTAGATTTTATTATTATATCAAGTAACTTATTATATTCGTGAAATACAGAACTTTAATTTCAAAAATTTTTTATAAAAAAATTTTTTTTTTTTTAAATGTTAAATTTAATGAAAGTTGTTATTTTTTATGTTTTTATTTTTGTTTATTTTAATATTATATTAATCTTTATGTTTGTAATCCTGTTTTAATTTAATAAAAGTTTTTTTCTATTTATAAGTTAAATTTATATGTTAAATTTATTTATATTTATTTTTGAAATGATAGAATGTAACAATAAATATTACTCAGCCCTTCTATATCTGATTTTCTATTAATACATGTTTGCCTTTTATCAATGTGTGTCATTTCTAAGAATAATCTTTTTTTATGGTTCCTTTCTCTTTCTAAAATTTTTGTTTCTTCAAATTTAAAACTATGATTATTTTTGACTGCATGTTCTGTTAGTGCACAAGCATTAATTTTATTATTTCTAATATCACTTGTGCACTAACAGAACATGCAGTCAAAAATAATCATAGTTTTAAATTTGAAGAAACAAAAATTTTAGAAAGAGAAAGGAACCATAAAAAAAGATTATTCTTAGAAATGACACACATTGATAAAAGGCAAACATGTATTAATAGAAAATCAGATATAGAAGGGCTGAGTAATATTTATTGTTACATTCTATCATTTCAAAAATAAATATAAATAAATTTAACATATAAATTTAACTTATAAATAGAAAAAAACTTTTATTAAATTAAAACAGGATTACAAACATAAAGATTAATATAATATTAAAATAAACAAAAATAAAAACATAAAAAATAACAACTTTCATTAAATTTAACATTTAAAAAAAAAAAATTTTTTTATAAAAAATTTTTGAAATTAAAGTTCTGTATTTCACGAATATAATAAGTTACTTGATATAATAATAAAATCTAAATAAATTAATCATTACAATGTTTTGCTTTCCTATTGTGTTAAAATAAATACCATAGATACATAAAAAAACATACATATATAAAAAAGAAATTGAAGACATATTAAAAGTCAATCAAATAATAAGTTTTAAACGTATATGTTTTTATGTATTTTAATAATATGATTTACTTTAATTTTATCAAACAGAATTCGCAGCTTTTTTCATAACCTCACGTATTAGTAAGTTATCACATATAAAACATTATAAAAAAATTTTTATTATATAAAAAATTTTTTCACTATAGATGTCCTGAAAAAGAATTAAATAAATTCGAAAGCTTGACAAAAATAAAAGAGTTTTCTTCATTTACATTGGCCATAACATTGACTGCAACTCCACTATTGACTTCACGTTATATTGAACCAGTCACTATACCATTATTCATATATATATATATATATATATATATATATATATATATATATATATATAAACAAAAGGGGAAAATTATAGGGCATGTACGCAAAAAGGATTTATAAGGCCACGAGTAGGAATGGTAACCGCAGACATGCATGTTTCTGGCTCATTAGCCGTCATCAGTGCGGCATAACCAAGTAGGGTATTGCACTTGGCTAGCAAAAGTGTTGGGTACTTGGGAGCAAAGGATGTTGGGGAAACATGTGTAAAGAACCATAAAAACACAAAAACAACGAAAGCTCACACAGGAGTCCTATCGCCATTTTGTGCTTTCGGCCAGCTGTGTGAGCTTTCGTTGTTTTTGTGTTTTTATGTTTCTTTACACATGTTTCCCCAACATCCTTTGCTCCCAAGTACCCAACACTTTTGCTAGCCAAGTGCAATACCCTACTTGGTTATGCCGCACTGATGACGGCTAATGAGCCAGAAACATGCATGTCTGCGGTTACCATTCCTGCTCGTGGCCTTATAAATCCTTTTTGCGTACATGCCCAATAATTTTCCCCTTTTGTTTATATTAATACGCATTTTTTTGGCACTTTGTTTATTATATATATATATATATATATATATATATATATATATATATATATATATATATATATATATATCTATAAAACGAACAGAGCGTTTGTGACAGTCTAAGAATGTCCAAAGATGATACATAAAGTATCTAGTGCCTTACTGTCAAAAGTAATAATTTCCGTTTTGAACTGAAATGGTGTCGGTTAGAAATTTCTAACACCTTAAAAGACACCTTGGATGCTGCGATATAAATAGATATAAATATCATTCAACCTATATCAGGGCAAAACCAAACTACAGACACGTGTTTCGCTCTTAGTTTGAGCTCGTCAGTGTAGTACAGGCTATGTCTCTCAAGTCACTAATCAAGAGACATCCCTGCTATAAATTGAACGATATCTATAGATGTCAAATTGCAAAACTGATAAACAGTCGCAAGTGGTTCCATCTTCACTCCAAAAATGGTATTTCAGTGGTAGCTTTGCATCTTGTATATAACCTTAGGCAAGGTAAAATGATAAAACGAACAGAGCGTTTGTGACAGTCTAAGAATGTCCAAAGATGATACATAAAGTATCTAGTGCCTTACTGTCAAAAGTAATAATTTCAGTTTTGAACTGAAATGGTGTCGGTTAGAAATTTCTAACACTTTAAAAGACACCTTGGATGCTGCGATATAAATAGATATAAATATCATTCAACCTATATCAGGGCAAAACCAAACTACAGACACGTGTTTCGCTCTTGATTAGTGACTTGAGAGACATAGCCTGTACTACACTGACGAGCTCAAACTAAGAGCGAAACACGTGTCTGTAGTTTGGTTTTGCCCTGATATAGGTTGAATGATATTTATATCTTTTTATATCGCAGCATCCAAGGTGTCTTTTAAAGTGTTAGAAATTTCTAACCGACACCATTTCAGTTCAAAACTGAAATTATTACTTTTGACAGTAAGGCACTAGATACTTTATGTATCATCTTTGGACATTCTTAGACTGTCACAAACGCTCTGATCGTTTTATCATTTTACCTTGCCTAAGGTTATATACAAGATGCAAAGCTACCACTGAAATACCATTTTTGAAGTGAAGATGGAACCACTTGCGACTGTTTATCAGTTTTGCAATTTGACATCTATAGATATCGTTCAATTTATAGCAGGGATGTCTCTTGATTAGTGACTTGAGAGACATAGCCTGTACTACACTGACGAGCTCAAACTAAGAGCGAAACACGTGTCTGTAGTTTGGTTTTGCCCTGATATAGGTTGAATGATATTTATATCTATTTATATCGCAGCATCCAAGGTGTCTTTTAAAGTGTTAGAAATTTCTAACCGACACCATTTCAGTTCAAAACTGAAATTATTACTTTTGACAGTAAGGCACTAGATACTTTATGTATCATCTTTGGACGTTATATATATATATATATATATATATATATATATATATATATATATATATATATATATAAATAACAAAAGGGGACAATTATTGGGCATGTACGCAAAAAGGATCAATAAGGCCACGAGTAGGAATGGTAACCGCAGACATGCATGTTTCTGGCTCATTAGCCGTCATCAGTGCGGCATAACCAAGTAGGGTATTGCACTTGGCTAGCAAAAGTGTTGGGTACTTGGGAGCAAAGGATGTTGGGGAAACATGTGTAAAGAAACATAAAAACACAAAAACAACGAAAGCTCACACAGAAGTCCTATCGCCATTTTGTGCTTTCGGCCAGCTGTGCCAATGGGTTTTCGGCTAGCAACCAGCGTCGCAACGTTGGCGAAACGGACTCATTGGCACAGCTGGCCGAAAGCACAAAATGGCGATAGGACTTCTGTGTGAGCTTTCGTTGTTTTTGTGTTTTTATGTTTCTTTACACATGTTTCCCCAACATCCTTTGCTCCCAAGTACCCAACACTTTTGCTAGCCAAGTGCAATACCCTACTTGGTTATGCCGCACTGATGACGGCTAATGAGCCAGAAACATGCATGTCTGCGGTTACCATTCCTACTCGTGGCCTTATTGATCCTTTTTGCGTACATGCCCAATAATTGTCCCCTTTAGTTTTATATTAATACGCATTTTCTTGGCACTTTGTTTATATATATATATATATATATAATATATATATATATATATATATATATATATATATATATATAAAACAGTATTTGGTTTAACGGGTATACAGCCTTGGGGCTAGATTAAAGAAAACTCTTTATACTTTTAGTGAAAGCTTTCGGAAAAACTTTTATTCCTTCTTCAGTCACAACTATAAAGTGAAACGACAAAAATTATGATAAAATACAATAAAAGGCTTATATAAGTAACAAAATAACTTACAGTAAGTGAGGTTGTAATCCTTTGGTAAAACATGGTTTACAATAATTCTACTAGAGAATATTATTATTAAAATCTTGATGAAACAGATTTTCAAATATTAGTTTAAAATTTTTTATAAAATAGACAAATTATTATTATAACATTTCATTAATTAATTGACATTAAAAAATATAAAGTATAAAGAGTTTTCTTTAATCTAGCCCCAAGGCTGTATACCCGTTAAACCAAATACTGTTTTATTTAACTAGTCAGCCGTTACTATCCTTCTAATATATATATATATATATATATATATATATATATATATATATATTATGAACAGTAGTGGTGTTCCGGGTTTCAATCCGTTGGTTGTTTGTGTCTTCACGACGTTTCGCCAACATCTCAGCTGGCATTTTCAAGTGATGCTTCCTTTGCGGCTGCTAAACTTCCAAGTTTAGCAGCCGCAAAGGAAGCATCACTTGAAAATGCCAGCTGAGATGTTGGCGAAACGTCGTGAAGACACAAACAACCAACGGATTGAAACCCGGAACACCATTACTGTTCATTCTACCATCCGTGAAACACTACATCATAACATATATATATTATATATATATATATTAACAAAAACCCTCCCATCTACGGTTTTATCGATTATTTAGTGGAAAGGGTTATAAATAAACAATTAAAACGCCAAAATCATTATTTTTTTCGCTACTTCAAAGCATTAATTTGTATTTGTATTTTTTAAGAGGAAAAATATCCAAATAAGATTTGCTTATTTAAAATCGATCAACAAACGAAGAAGTTATTGCAAAAATAAGGACAAAACAGCTGCTTTTAAATAATGTTAATAATTTTTTTATTATTTGCTAAAATTTGTTTAAATATAAGTAAATGAACTTAAGGATTTTATGGTATAACAGTTTTCTGTAAAAATGATGAACCAGATCGGTCAAATAGTTTTTGCACAAGTTAATTTGTTTATCCCATTTTTTTGGCAAATACACTAAATTCTAAGGCCTGTCCAGAAAATTTAAATAAGTGGATCTTAACAATCTGAGGCTCATTTTCATTTTTAAGATATAAGAATATCTGCATCGACAATGACAAATTTTCAAATAAAGGTGCCAGGATTATTAGGAGCCAAGATAACCATTTTCTTTCACAATATCACTATTACGTTAATTAACACTATTGTTACCTCTTTTTTCTCAAGATGTTAAAAGGCTCGTTTTATCGAGGTTAACAAATGCGAACGGCACTCAGGGAGTAGGAGGAGAGCGAGCGTGGATTCGAACGAGCTCGATGAGATCTTACTAGAAGGATTTAAGGGGATATATTTACTAGGAAAAGAAAAGATATAAGAATTTGAAAGGGACTAAAGAGAAAATGAGAGAAATGATGGAAAAAGGGAAAGGTAAATGGGCGCCACTTATTTTTTTATCATAAGGATGGGGAAATATAAGGAACCCAGATGGAAAAAAAATAAAGATATATGTTGGATAAAATGATTTATCAGATGTTGTAGATAAAGTTAAAATAAGAAAGATATAAGGGACATAAGATAAGATGCGGTAAAATTGAGTAAACCGGTAGATGTTCTGGTTAAAATTTTAAATTAAACACTTTTATTAGCAAAGCTAGAAAGAGAAAGTTATACTTACTTTTTGTTCTTACTTATCACAACAGCTCCATATATATTAATGAGTTCAAAAGCTAAGATTTATGAGTTAAATACGTCTCATTCGTGTTGTTGATGAGATTAGATCAGAATAACTTACACCAGGTCAGAAAATAAAACATATAAATAAACAATAAACAATATTTATTACTGTGTGTAGTAATAAGTCAAACAGATGAACGAAACAATAGACATATAAAATATCAACAAATGAAATAAGGTAAAATACAGTAAAACACATTAGTGTTTAATCACATATAGAAACAATATTACACATTCAATAACAGCTAAGCATTTTTTATATTGTTATTTCTGTGTACCCATTTAAGCAGAATGTGATGTGAAAAAGAAATTGAAAAGTATCAAAATTTAATAAAAAAAATAGTAAATCACTTTTAGCTTAAAAGATTTTTTACTCGAGTAAAAGATGGGGGTACCATATAATGGTTTAAATTAAAACAATTAAATTAAGAGAAACATTAAGAAACCAAAAATTTACCATAAATGTGTTACAAAAATATTTAATCAGGCTCTGCGCAACGCTTTCACTGATAACTGAAACATATATTCGGTGAACTTTTCCGAATTTTCACACTTTTGGAGTCTGTAGAAAAGTTACCGGGTTTTTTATAAAAACCGGTCTCACTGTGGATTTTATGAGCACTTCTTACGTTAATTATCCACACTTGGATATTATTCATGCGGATTACAATTAAGTTTTTGTGCCAAAGAAATAAATGGTATCCCTTCTTTTTCTGGTAGTTAAGCAATAGTAATGATATTAAAAAAACTTACAGTTTGATTCCTAGATAGGAGAATTAAATAGGGCCACACCCAATTTATACGGTACAGTAGAATCTAGTTATTCTTCGGTAATACAAGACAGCTTTTTCATCAGAGAGGTTCCACACTCATTCACTGACTTTAACTTAGTTAGAAACACTAAATAGCAAGTAATTCTTTGCTAATCTAAAGGAAATTTGCCGGTATTTGAATCTAGGGGTTGTACATAATGTCTTGCCAGCACAGAGACCCAAGCTAGACTAAATTGTAAATCCCGGTAAAAAAGTAACCCGCGTCGCTTCAAACTACCCCACTTACGCAGCGTGACCTTATTCACGAGATTTGATTGGTCAGTCTAAAAAAATCAATAGTTTGACGGTTAAAGTTCGTTACAGCGGAGAAACTTCTGGAAGGTAAAATGATCAGGGTCGGCTTAAGTAAGAAAAAATTATAAAAAATAAAAATTTTTTGCATAGAGTTTTTTGGACACGCTACACAGCCCCTTCCGAAGAGAAAAAACTGGGTAGAAAACAGTTTTTAAAGAAAGATAAGCTGTGGTTGGAACAACAGTAGTGTGTTTAAAAAACTGCAGCTGATAAAGGTAGTGAACATCAAGATGTAGAAAAGCGATCTTAACGGGAACGACACCTATCTAGGTAAAACTGGGGTATTAGTGTCAGTTATTGAATGCGATATAATATTCGCACTATTCATTAGTGCGTTAATATACAAGTGAAACTACGCGAGAGTTTGAAGAACCACAAGGTAGGTAAATGTATCAGATCAATAGATCTTCGATACTATGTGACCAGATTTTTATAAACGGTACCGGCCAACCGGAAGATCACAAAGTGATCGGGAACAGGTCTACTCCGAAGTTTCTGCACGGAAACAAAAAAGTGTGCAGCTCGGCCTAGACGGGCAGCACTAAGTGGTATCTTTAATGCAAATCGACAAAAAAAGTATTTATATTGCCCTTGACATAAGATGTCAGGACACACGCTACATTCACACTCACAAGGAAGAAAGTAAAGAATGCTATGTTCCCATAAGTAAAATTTCCCATAGGAGGCACAACGCGTATTTCCCTTTTTAGGAACTCCTATAAAGAAAAAAGCTGAATTTAAACCAAACTGTTAATATTAATTTTGAAAAGGAAGAAAGAAACACGGACGATAGTTATAATTAGGAATCTAATAAGCCTACCTGCCCCATTAGATCCGACAGTCAAGGTAAGTACGTGATACGTTAACATCTGAAAAGATGTTTGGAAAAGTTCCGTCCTGCTTGGTTGATATTAAGGATATCACCAAATATGCAGTAAGGAAGAGAAGAAAACAGTAATTCTTAAAATATAGTTCTCATTGAGAACATTTAATAAAAAAAACTCTTAAGGTAATAGATCACCCTAAGACATTAACAGGAATCTAACAAATCTTAAAACCAAATTATCCTAACAGTCTTCAATCCTAGCTAGGAAAAAAAATAGAGAAAGTAATAGAGGAAAAGAAAGAGAGGAGAAAGGAATTTTATCTGTCTTCCTTACAATCTCAACAGACCCACTACCGGAAAAAATTCCCTACGGCTTTTCTAGGCTTATCTCTCGTGACAAATTGCAAGGTCAAAATAAAATTCCAGAAGAAGTAGTTAAGATTGAATTTTGTTAGTCAAAAAAAGTAAGGTGATTCCAATAGTTGTCATGTTACGGATCAAAGTTCTTTAAACCACGATATGTAAAGGTATAAACTTGTATGAAAGAACAAAAAAATTTAAAAAATTTCAAAAAAAATTCAAAAAAAATTTTCAAAAAAAAATTTTTCAAAAAAAATTTTTATGTGTCTTCCACTAATGTACGATAACCGTCTTATATCCATATCAAAGATAAAAAGTAATTTATGGATGATAAACGAGAAATAAGGTAACAAAAATATGTTTTCTAAACATAAAACAGTAATAGATATTACTGAACGATACGATAATCAATTCACAAGTGCTGACGCACTTATACGGTAGGTTAACGGTAGATAAAGGAAAAGCTATTTTTCCTTCAAGAAAAAAAAATACAAGTGTTAAAACACTCATACGGTAGGTAAGCGGTAGTTACGAGAAACATATTTTCTCCTTCGGTACGATATCAACAAGTGTTAATACACTTATTAGGTAAATAAACGGTAAATGAGGGAAAGTAAATTCTACTTTCGAGGCGATAGAGATAAGTGTTAAGGTACTTATTAGGTAGGTAAACGGTAGGTAAGAGAAAAGTATTTTCCCTTTCGAGATGAAATGTTCAAGTGGTAATACACTTAAACGATATATAAACGATAAGTATAAGTCTGAATACACTTAAACGGCAAATATAAAAGTAAGGCATAGAGAAAAATATTTAGTGTTGAGTCATAGCGAGAGGTTGAGAAATGGAGAAGTTAAAGAAAAATGGAAAAGGAATGCTTATACGGATAATTCTGAGAAAACAGAGAAACATTAGTTCCTATTCGGAGAGTTCATCTTCAGAAGAATCATCGGAATCAGAGACATAAGGCTTAAGGTCTTTTATATGCCAGTTTCCTGCTTTTGATCCATCGGGATTTTGTAATGTATATACTAGTGGAGATAGTTTACGGACAACCGTACATAAGAGATATTTAGGAGCTAATTTGGACATAAACTTATCGGCAGCTTTGGAGAGGACTTTATTTCTTCTCCACACCTTATCACCAACGTTGAATTGAATATTTCGACGACGAAGGTTATAGGTTTTGGAATTTCTTTGATAGGCATGGTGAAGATTGTGTTGTATTTCAAAAAAAATATCCTTTAACCCTTGTATATCTGAAACGTATTTATCGTATTGTTCAGGAGTATTAAGGGACATAGGACGATCAGCGCCATTAGCGGAATAGTAATTTCCAGATATCGGTACATGTCTCGCGAAATTTAAAAATGATGGAGAATATTTGGTGACTTCGTGTCTAGCGGTGTTAATAGCCTGTCGGATTTTAGAAAGCTCATTATCCCAGTTAGAGTGTTCATCGATATAACACCTAATAGCTCCAATGGTTTTATTCGTTCTTTCTACAAAATTACACTGTGGTGAATAGACGGCATTGAACCATATTTTTTGGACTTTGTATTGATCACAGAGATGTTTCATCATGGGATTGTTAAGGTTTCTAGCGTTATCGCAGATGAGGAATTGAGGAACACCAAACATGAGATACTTCATTTTCTATGAAATTAACGATATTTTTGGTGGTGGC